>CM023834.1:4497500-4525000 GCA_013266295.2 Branchiostoma floridae x Branchiostoma japonicum | reverse complement strand
TCACAGGTGAGAATATATTCACTGTACAATTCTAAATCTCTGAGGAACGTTTACCATGCTACATATAGACAACTATCGCACATTTTTAAACTACAAAGCATGTGCTGCAATGCATCGCTGTTGTCTCTGTTTGAAAAAAAAAAGAACATTTTTACGCTTAGTTACAAAGGCTTCGTCTCGTTGAAAGTTTCTTCTGGTTTTCAACGTACAAAGCGTTACGTTCCAAAGTTACTAGAATTTTGTTCAGAAAATAGTTTACTAGTATTCTGTTGGTTGGAAAAATACATACTAGTAGTTGGTTTGGTGAAAAATTGACTAGATTATCAATTCCTGGTAGTTACAAGAAAGAGGAGTGAAGATGGCAACAGCGGCCGAGATCGCCATTCCGCAGTCTGCAGAAGACATCTCCCCCTCCTGGGTGCAGCAGGTACTGCAGAAGGACCTTCCGGGCATCACCATCACGGACGTCCATGTCGAGGGATCCATCAGCCAAGGCGAGGGATTCTTGAGCGATATGGTCGCTTTTGACGCCGTGGGGATCAGGAATGGTACAAGTCAGCGATACAGTCTCGTTGCTAAACTGACAGATTTCAAGCGGCCGTTGACAATATTGACACAGTGGTCAAAGGACTTTCACATCAGAGCTGAGACGATTGAAGTCAAGTTTTACTCCGAAGCAGTCCCCAAGCTCCTCTCTGCGGCAATTCCAAGCAAAACTAAGCCAGGTGAAGACGACGAAACTCACCCTCCTGGTAACTCATTGTTCGTCCCAAAATGCTACTTCGCCGCCACTGATCCGATCTCTATGGTGTCCGTCAGGGTTATGGAGAATCTGAAAAGTCAGGGATTCTCCATAAAAGCAAACCAATCGCTCAACCGTGATGAGATGATGCTTGCAGCCGGGGCCCTGGCGCAGCTGCACGGCCTGTCACATCGGCTGGAGCTCCGTTCGGGCGTCCCCCTGCCCGAGAAGTACGGCGACTGGATCATGACTTTATCAGATGTACCAGCTGACATCATGGGCGAAGAAACCTACCAATATCAGAAAGCCGTGAAGGAATTCGCCGCAGTTTTCCCTGACCAGGCAGACCTTGTAGCTCGTCTGGAGAAGATAGATGCCCAGCTTAACATGGAGGAGGACCCGAGGCTGAAGGTGCTTAGCCATGCGGAATGTTGGCTCAATAACATCATGTTCAAGGTAAGACATTACACGCTTTTCCCTTCTTGTTTAAATCAAGCGTAAACATATCAGGATTACAATCAAGATTGTTTTTGCTCAGTTTCTTCTTCTTCCGTTCCAAACAAATAAAGTCAATGACCTGGACCAGACGTCTGTCACCATGGTAACGTGCTGTAGCAACACACTGTGGTGTTGGGTTACATTATGTAGCGGAACAGAGTTGGAAAGCCTGCTCACCATACATATGTATTTGGCTTTGCAATTGAGTTGATATAAACAGTCCAGTAGTTTGTTGGGCTACTACCATGTGAGGGTAAACATTATGCATTTGCTTTGCAAATGTTACCTTTCTAGTTCGTTACCTTTTGTTTTACAAGACGATTACTTATTTCTGTGGTCTTTGGTCGGAACACAGTATACTGAAGATGTGGCCACTGACGTAAGGCTGGTGGACTGGCAGAGCCCTAGATACTTTCCACCAACCTATGACCTGACTCTCCTGTTTGTTTGTAACGCGAGTTGGGACGTCTTCCACAACCACAGGGACGCCATCCTGGCTCACTATCACCACAAACTGCAGAACACACTGGGTCAAAATGGTGAGAACCTTCATTGAACTATCAGTGTACAAATTGAACACTAGCATATTAAAGTTGAATGATTTTTCTTCTTTATCTCATTTTTGCGTCGCATCGTTCTAATGATACTCATCTCACACAAAAAAAGTATCAATGTATGTTATTTCTGATGTTAAACGCCCATGCTTTTGTTCCAATTCTTGAATCTTCTGGCTTGGTGAGAACCTGCATTACCATTGTACAAATTTCATTAAAGCTAGTTAAACTTAAACTTACGGAGATGCTTGGTTTATGTTTGACAAAATTGATGCTGTAATGAAATTTATCTCATCAAAAGAAAAAAAAGAAGTATCAATGTAAATGTTATATTAAACGCTCAGCCTTGCGTCCTATCTTTCTGTAGAATCCTCGGGCTTACAGAGCTACACGCTGGAACAGCTGAAGGCAGACTTCAAAGCCGACTGTCTGCACGGTTTGATCAACCGTTTCATACGGTTGATGGTCCTGCCTGCAGATCCAGATCTGTTGAGGATTCTTCAGGAGATCCATGAGTGGGGAGTTATCTAAATTTACAGATTTCAGAACGCATTAACTGAAGACATGTCGTTGTAGCCGATTAATTGTCTACCAACAGCCATGACCAGTATCATTACTTGTGTTTGCTTGTCAAAGAAGGAAGGGTAAATTTTTCCTAGGAAAGATGTTAAGTTTGATCATACAGAATTATCTTTGTCTATTGTATCTTATAACAAGGGAGTAGGGACTCATCTACTTTGCAAATGTTTTAGTTCGCAATTAACATGCCATTTTGCGAATTGACGTGGATATAGCAATATATACTTTATACTTATAGAGGAGGATGAACAAAGTTGTATTAACACACAATATATACCTTAAGGTCTAGTATTCCTGAAGGATTTTCATTGTTTTTACAACTCAAGTTAACTGTAAAATGATGAAATAACGCATTGATATGTATAGCGTTGCTGATATTGATATTAATACCAGTATGTCTTGTGCTCACCATTATGTTATCTTTTAAAAGAATATGTTAGTTGGATTTCATTACTCAGGATTCCTATCGCAATACCATATCGATTTATATACATTGACAAGAAGCAAAAATGCTCTGAAAAGAAAGGTATACATTATTGACAGTAACAATCACAGTAAAGATGACAGTAAAGATTAATTGGTCTATTAATAGATTGTTAAATAAATACACTAAAGATACATTGCAGCCAAATGATGCAAAGGTAAAACTGTGTGAATTACGAAATTTGCAAACTTTCAAGTTAATAAAAATTCAGAAATTCCTACTCACCTGTCCACGTCGTCTACAGGTTCTCCCGGATTCCCGTCGGTAGTACCACAGTAACAGCCGTAGTCTATGTAAGAATAGCCCGGCCGTCCGGTAGCACACAGGATCATCCACCCCAGTTCCCACGTGCCTCTCTTCGTCCTTGGCTTGGCTCCAAGTCGGCTGGATTGACCTTGACGAAAGGAAATTAGGAATGTGTCCTTGGCTTGCTCTGAATGTAGGTCAAGCCCCTACTGTCACACAGCCGAATATGGCCTCCCGAACACTGCCGAACTCTCGCCAACCATGATTAGGAGTAGGTCGGGAGCAAGGTCGGCTGTGTTTGGCTGTGGTTCGTCGAGGTCGGCTACTGTTCGGCTGTGCCAGCCGAATGTTTCAAAATGTTTAAAACATTCAGGTGTGGACGGGAGGTTCGGCATTGGTTGGCTGGTGTTCGAGAGTAGGTCAGGAGTGTTCGGGGGCCAAATTTGACTCAAATTTAACTCAAATTCAATTTGATTAGTATAGAAAGGTACGCGGGGAAGGTTCTGAATGTGTGACAGGGGCTTAAGCTTGTTCTACCGATGGAGAACAGCTCTTAGTTGGCAGGAAATGATTAGACGGCATACAAATAAAAAGGGTGAGAAGAACCTAGTACATAGTATGCACTTGCTTGACATCGACGTCACCAACTATCCTATTGACAAGATAATGTTCAACCTCAGCTAGAATCTTATCAAAATTCGTATTTTAAGCTCCGAGCTTGAAATGAAGAAATCAGTGCACAGTCTACAATTTAGAGAGACAAGTGAACTTTAATCATTACCCGTAAACCTTGGGGTACACCTGTACAAATTCAGTCTGGCAAGGTGTATGGATATTATAGGATTAACTGAGCCTACCTGTAGTTAAGACGGCCAGTTGAAAGACAGCAGTAGCAAGGAGTAAGGAAGTAAAACGCATCTTGGCAGCGGTGGTCCTGACCTGTTACTTAGTTTAACTTTACACCAGTAAAAAACAACAACTTTTAACCCCCGTCTAGCCTAAAGATGGAATAGTCCCTGCAGTGCAAAGGTCACTGAGAACTTTGCTCACTGTTCGATATATGGACTCACACAACTCAAGAAGCATGATTTTGGACCGTCTATGACTCCATAGCCACCTAACCCTGGCTGCCAAGAATGTCCAAACTCGGTATCTTAGTTTAATTCTCTTTCAAAAACCGTGCAACTCTATCCAGACTTTGATTTTTCCCTTTAATGCCAAGAAGGTTGTATTAAGTTTCAGGTGCCGTTGGTTGGTGGGCTTGTGGGTAACGTTACATCGGTTAAATGTGTTTGTAAACAGCATAACTGGAGAAGTTGTGAATGGGTCCTTATGATATTTGGTATGTGGGTAGTTGTCAGCAATACGAAGGTCAAGTTCGATTATGGACCTCCTGATGGGTTTCTATGGTACTTGAAATGAACGTCCAGTTTTGATATCTGGTGTTGAAGGACAATTTTTGGTATGGTCATGATCTTTTAATGGTAATTATATATAGCTCTTTGACTATTGTGAAGAGTGGTATGGGAATGTAGTTCTCTAGGAACTCTAGTTTGTTGTGATATATCACTGATACAGTGTTACTCTCAATTAAAACTAGAGTTCATGGATTGCATACCTCCATCAAGTTTTTGGACTTAAACACTGGGACACTGTTACTGTAACAGTAGTCGCATTTCTAATTAATTCTGCAAATGATGCAAATTTAGCATTGCATATTTTTCTTAGTTCTGATGGAAAATGTGGCGCTGAGTGTGGTCTGACTAATGTTACAGATTAACACTATTCAATAACAGTAACCCCCTTTTTTTTAAAATTCTGAATACCAGGAAAAAACTCCACTGCAGATTCACCATCAAAACGACATGGACTAAATCTGAATCTGGGGACCTTCATGCCCTATCTGGGACTGGGAACAGCCAAGCTCCAGGCTGAACAGATGCTCCAAGTCTTCACGGCTGCTATTGAAGCTGGATACAGGTGAGTGCTGGAGATTTAATTTATCAGTTAAGTATATTATAGGATGGTATTGTATGGTCGGACATACATAGTGTAAGTCTCCGTTAGTCGTGCAGTAGGTTACTCAGATTCATCACTCAAGGCGTACACGTAGGTATAACCGTTACTGTGACATGTATTCAGGAACTCAAGAGTTACAGTGCAATGGATAACATGTGCTGGTTGACCTCTCTGACCCCGGGTTGACTCATCCCATTCTAACCCGGGGGTGTTCTACTTCTGCTACTTACACTAGCATAATTGAGATTGTAAATTACAAAATGTGTGAAAATGTTTTCTACATGTGTTAAATTTGAATACCTGACCTCAATTTGCTGATGTTACAGATGTTGAATTAAGTTAATAGGCGAAATGCTAGTTCTGACATGGAGAATTTGAATCTTGACCTTTGGTCTTGCAGACACTTTGACTGTGCTTCCATATATGGGAATGAGAAAGATGTAGGCGTGGCCCTGAAGAAGATAACTGACACTACTGTCCGGCGAGAGGTAAAGTCCTTTCAAGTCATTCTGTTCTAAACAGGAAATCAGAGATTTTAGAGTTCCGTAAATGTATCGGAACTGTATATTGTATGATCATGGGGAAATATGGAATCGAATTGCATCGTAGAATGGATTATTACTCATATGATTGTATGACGTCACTTACTCCTGCATTAATTACACTGTGGTTTATGTTTCATACCATGATTACACAGTACCCAATATATCATACCAAACCAGGCCATACTGGCTCACAACCCTGTCAATCAGCTGAAACCCAATTTCCACCCACTCACTTCCAATCCTTGCTACTTAGGACAATACAATACAACAATACATGTACAATACTTTTGTTTCAGGATAAACAATAAGGCCATATTCACAAGTCTTAGAATTGTATTGTTAAAACTAAGTTATATCGTGACTTTTCCCAACAATCTGATTTAAATACATAAAAATTTCTTGCCCTTTTACACATTTTTTACAAATCGTGTCTTTCATAGGAACTTTTCATCACCACAAAATTGTGGAATTCCCATCACCACCCGGATGATGTCAGGCCTGCCCTCTTGAGGACCTTGCAGGAACTGCAGCTGGACTACTTGGACCTTTACCTCATACACTGGCCCATGGGATATGTGAACAGCAAAGATTACCACAGAGAGCATCAAGAAGGTTGGTTCAATATGAAAGGCCAATCATGGAATAAATGAGTGAAATGCACAGGAGACACAAAATCTGATTTTTCATGACAATCATAATCAACTATTAGTTACTTACTTACTTACTTATCCTAATCATCCCTTGCGAGACATAAGGCCGTGACTTTTTTCTTCCATCTGGGTCTATCCTCGGCCACCTTCTTCATTGATCGCCAAGATAGTCCCATAGACGCCAGGTCATCCGACACAGTTCTTCTCCAGGTAGTTTTAGGTCTACCCCTTTTTCTTTTACCAACAGGCCTCCAATTTAAGGCTATTTTGGGTATTCTATTCTTAGACTATTAGTTACTTGGCACCAAGTAAACACCAAGTAAGCAACCAAACAAACAAAGCAACCAAACAACTAAACAAACCAACCAACCAACCAACCCAACCAACCAACCAACCAACCAACCCACCCACCCACCCACCCACCCACCCACCCACCCACCCAACCAACCAACCAACCAACCAACCAACCAACCTATAAAAAACTAAGGCACGTTTTGCAATCTTACAAGAAATCTTACATTGACTAAAACTGTAAAACAGCCTAAAACTGCACCCAGGGGAATTTATCGCTTAAGACCATAAGTTACATAGATTGGTTAGTAAGCTTGCACTATCTCCTTCCCTTCAATATCAATTGTAGATACAGGGCTTTTTTTTCTTCAAAATCAAGCCGACAACTTATCTTCCAGACGCATGTCATGGCTCTCCTTCTATATCTCATTGAGTCATCAAGCATCAATGTAAAATTGGTTCTGTACTGTATCCATGTTCGCATACTTTAAGGCAAAAACATGAAAAAAGTGGGCATTTCGCCAAATCTTACGTCTAACATCTTACATACAAATTTGGATCGACTTTTTGTAAGATCTAACATCTTACACTGCGAGGGTCTTTAACACTGTGCTGAATTTACATACTCCTGAGGGCGTGATGCTCCGTAATTGGAGGCACGTGGCCCTGCTACTATAATATAAACAAACAGGCAAATCGGGAAGAGAAAAAGTTGGATCGACTTTTTGTAAGATCTAACATCTTACACTGGCACGGGTCTTTAACACTGTGCTGAATTGACATACTCCTGAGGGCGTGATGCTCCGTAATTGGAGGCACGTGGCCCTGCTACTATAATATAAACAAACAGGCAAGTCGGGAAGAGAAAAAGTTGGATCGACTTTTTGTAAGATCTAACATCTTACACTGGCACGCGTCTTTAACACTGTGCTGAATTGACATACTCCTGAGGGTGTGATGCTCCGTAATTGGAGACACGTGGCCCTGCTACTATAATATAAACAAACAGGCAAATCGGGAAGAGAAAAAGTTGGATCGACTTTTTGTAAGATCTAACATCTTACACTGGCACGGGTCTTTAACACTGTGCTGAATTGACATACTCCTGAGGGCGTGATGCTCCGTAATTGGAGGCACGTGGTCCTGTTACTATAATATAAACAAACAGGCAAGTCGGGAAGAGAAAAAGTTGGATCGACTCTTACACTGGCACGCGTCTTGCCTGTTTGTTTATACTATAGTAGCAGGGCCACGTGCCTTCATTTACGGATCATCACGACCGCAGGACTTTGTAAATTCAGCACAGTGGTTAATGACCCGTGACAGCCTAGTGTAAGATGTTAGATCTTACAAAAAGTCGATCCAAATTTTTCTCTTCCCGACTTGCCTGTTTGTTTATACTATAGTAGCAGGGCCACGTGCCTTCATTTACGGATCATCACGACCGCAGGACTTTGTAAATTCAGCACAGTGGTTAATGACCCGTGTCAGCCTAGTGTAAGATGTTAGATCTTACAAAAAGTCGATCCAACTTTTTCTCTTCCCGACTTGCCTGTTTGTTTATACTATAGTAGCAGGGCCACGTGCCTTCATTTACGGATCATCACGACCGCAGGACTTTGTAAATTCAGCACAGTGGTTAATGACCCGTGTCAGCCTAGTGTAAGATGTTAGATCTTACAAAAAGTCGATCCAACTTTTTCTCTTCCCGACTTGCCTGTTTGTTTATATTATAGTAGCAGGGCCACGTGCCTCCAATTACGGAGCATCACACCCTCAGGAGTATGTAAATTCAGCACAGTGTTAAAGACCCGTGCAAGTGTAAGATGTTAGATCTTACAAAAAGTCGATCCAACTTTTTCTCTTCCCGACTTGCCTGTTTGTTTATATTATAGTAGCAGGGCCACGTGCCTTTATTTACGGATCATCACGACCTCAGGACTTTGTAAATTCAGCACAGTGGTTAATGACCCGTGTCAGCCTAGTGTAAGATGTTAGATCTTACAAAAAGTCGATCCAACTTTTTCTCTTCCCGACTTGCCTGTTTGTTTATATTATAGTAGCAGGGCCACGTGCCTCCAATTACGGAGCATCACACCCTCAGGAGTACGTAAATTCAGCACAGTGTTAAAGACGCGTGCCAGTGTAAGATGTAAGATCTTACAAAAAGTCGATCCAACTTTTTCTCTTCCCGACTTGCCTGTTTGTTTATATTATAGTAGCAGGGCCACGTGTCTCCAATTACGGAGCATCACGCCCTCAGGAGTATGTAAATTCAGCACAGTGTTAAAGACGCGTGCCAGTGTAAGATGTTAGATCTTATAAAAAGTCCATCCAAATTTTTCTTTTCCCGATTTGCCCGCAGTGTCTGTTAGATCTCTTCGTTTTGCCAGTTTGTTAATTCAGCATGGTGGTTGATGACCTCTGTCTATAAGATGTAATTTTTTTCCATTTTACCTGTGTCCTCATATTATAGCAGCAGGGACACGGCATTTTCCAAATCTTACATGTTACATCTTACATGTTACAGACCCCAAGGGATCATCACACTGGTTAATGTCCCGTGTCTCAAGATGTAAGATGTAAGATTTGGAAAGAGTCGTTGATTTTTTTTCCTGTATCACAGGGATCATTCACCCGTGCGTGTAAGATTTAACACTAAATAGGGATCGCCTTTCATTAGCGCGTGTAAGATTTAACACTAAATAGTGATCGTCTTTCACTAGCGCGTGTAAGATTTAACACTAAATAGTGATCGTCTTTCACTAGCGCGTGTAAGATTTAACACTTAATAGGGATCGTCTTTCACTAGCGCGTGTAATATATGCTTTTAACAGGTCTTCGTTTATTCTGATAAAAGTATTGCTTAGGGATCGTCTTTGATTAGCGCGTGTAAGATTTAACAGTAAATAGGGACCGGTCTTCCTTTTTTTCTTTCCTCGATCAATTCCCATGGGTGCAATGACGAGGAAATTTGGATACTTAATTTCTCACTAAGACACGTGGCGTAGGCTTGCTTAGTATTGCTTAGTAATAAGATTCCGAATTGCGCTAGGTTTTTGGGTTTGTAAGATTTCTTGTAAGATTCCAAAATGTGCCATGTTTTTTTATGTCCGATTTTTGGCCACTACTGAACCAACCAACCAACCAACCAACCAACCAACCAACCAAAATCAGAAGAGATATGCCCTCCATAAAGTAAAGCATGATTGTGCATCAGCTAAAGCAGACTTTTATCCCTTTTATCAATTCCATACTAGTAGATTTCTAGCATACTAGTATATTGGTTGAGAATGCTGATTAGTACTTAAATTTCCAGGGACAGTGCAGCATTCAGACGATCACTACACAGACACATGGCAGGCCATGGAGGCCCTGGTGGGAGAAGGACTCGTACGCGAGATTGGCCTGTCAAACTTCAACAGTAAACAGATCTCAGAGATCCTCACTGTGGCCAAGATAAAACCATCAGTTTTACAGGTATGTTCACACTATTAAACTTGGTTCTGTGGATAGCATTTTTTATACACCTGAAACCTGATGCAATAGTGTAGAAAATATATCTATATATTAGACCTTTTACAACATACATTGCTCATGTTTTAAGTTTCATGACAATGATATGGAAAATACCTTTTTCTTCAGTTAATTGACATCAGTTTTGCATATGGTTAAAACAAGACGAAACATTATGTATGAGAGAAACAGGATTACTTTTGTTGTAATAAGAAATCCAAATAAAAGATGCACAAGCTTGAAAATAACAGTTGAATTTTCTCTCTTTTATGGAAATAGTGGATTCTCACAATGTGTCTTTTTTTCAGATTGAGTCTCATCCTTACTTGCCACAACATGAACTCATTGACTTCTGCAAACGACATGACATTGCTGTCACGGCGTATGGTCCACTGGGTTCGCGCGAGTACCGCTTTCGGAAGTCAGGTACGGTTCCTCATACCTTTAAGTTTGTAGTAGTCTGAAATGTGTAAAGTCTGTGATTTTAAACTTAGAGAAATAGAGAAACATTGTGTATTTTGCGACATCACACTGTACATGTAGGTAGTCAGTGTTGTAAAATTAAAAATAAGGTTGCAGCCTGACTTTCTTTGGGGCAACAAGTAGCCTCCTGCCCAGACTAATAAGCAAGGCAGCATTTGTTACTATATTAAAGCAGCTAAGAGTGGTTTCTTTTCCGAGAGAGGGCCTTGTTTGGAGGGAGAGCTTTATTTACAGTATCCAGGGAAAGAGCTGTATGCCTGCTAGAAGTCTGCGCAGGAGGCTAGGCAACAAGTTTGTAGGTTGCTTTATTGATAACACAAAGTTGCATCAAGTTTCAGACGGATATGAAGGTTTTCGCCATTTTATGATACTATATATCCTGCAGATGTGCCATCCTTGTTGGAAGACCCAAGGGTTGTGGCCATAGCTGAAAAGCACAACAAAACTCCAGCCCAAGTTCTCATTCGTTTCCACATCCAACGAGGCGTGGTCGTCATTCCAAAGAGTGCCACGCCCTCGAGAATATGTGAGAATTCCCAAGTGTTTGATTGGACGTTGACTGATGAAGACATGGAAGTTCTTGGGAACTTTAAACCTACCTGGAGGATCATTTGGTACGACAGGGATGCAAAACACCCTCTCTATCCGTTTCACCAACCATTTTGAGCATCAAGAATAATGACATGAAGTATATTTTAATACCGGTATAATATGTTGGGAGGTCAGTAAGTGATAGTTATATCTACATAAGCTGCGCAGACTACATATCAAATTAAATACAAATTGTTATGGCCGTTAATAGATAACCAAGCCACAGTACAATTGTTTTTAATGCAATTTAGACTTTCCTTCTTGTTAAGCTAGTCAGCTGGACTTATTTGTTTAGCTGACTCTTTATTATCATTTTGGACTAAAATTTTATCACACAGGATTATGAGAAATTACTTAGTTGATAACTAGATTTATAGAAGATAAGTGCAGGCTTACAAACATGATGTCTGATAAATTATCACAGGCTATTAAAGCTTGTGTTGGCAAAAACAAATTCTACTTGCATTTTTGTTTTCAATCATGACTAAATAAGATGACAACAATCTTCATGTTTTTGGTTATCTCAACAAAATCTACATAATGGACATAAATAAACTTTTAACACCAGATTCTTTATTATATGATAAGTTGATCATTATTCCATGATAGTTAGTTCCATGATAATAATATCTTTTATCATTTTATGGAGTTCTTAGAATGAAACCTAGCTATAGTGTATTCTCTTAACTACCTTTAGAGATCAATAATATTTGTCATTACTGCAACCTAAATGAGATTGAAGACGAGAATCATTTTATTGTAGACTGTACTCTATATAATAATGAGAGAAAGATTCTCTTCAATTGTATACAAGATTATTTCCCTAGTTTTAGATTTTTAGATAGAAAAGAAAAATTCATTTTCCTCATGAAACTCGATAACCTTCATACTATAAACTCCATCTGTTCTTACATTTACAACTGTTTTAAGAAGCGAGAAGAAGCAGAACCTGTACATATGTAGTTTTTTACTATAGATATATTTTAGTCTACCATCGCTACTTACCATGACCTGTACTTAGTTCGCAATGAGCAAAAATGTACAATAAAGGTCTTTCATTCAATAAAAAGGAGTGAGTTTGGAACAGTCCATTTTTATGGGGATGGAGATGGAGAAAAATATGCTGTATCTGCTTGCGAGCAAATGTCGTTGGCCTTTCTAGTTTGATTTGAAATATCATATGCATCCTTAACATACATTAAGACATGTTTTATGCAGACCTATTCATTCAAAGTTACCTTTGATGAGAAACTATGAAATGCGTTCTTGAATTACAAATAGAAGTTAAAGTGCAATACTGGATACATCCGCAGTGTGGCGCGATCATAGTTTGGTACATTCCACGTCAACCTCATTCTTTTGCTGACTGTTCTTCTCAGCTTCAGGCACGTCACCCGTCTCCATGGTGATATACTTGGTGACGTCAATGCCAGCAGCCTTCACCATGGCTGCAAATCGTGAGCTCTTATTGGTTAGAAGAGCACGAGGGGTGTCGAATTCTGACAACTGGGAAAAAAGACACAATCTTGAGACGCCAATTCCAACTTAAAAAGAGACATGTCTTGCCTTTGCTATGTATTTTGCAATGCTAATGTCAGCTTATTGCTTGACACATGTTTTGAGAGTGGATTCATTCCTCAAGCTAACCGGCATCTTTCACGCCGCAGCCGTCTCTCAGTAAGACATCGGGAGCCCCATAGTTCCCGTTTAGAACTTTTATTCAGCCCGGGCCCCTTCTAAACGGGTTTATGCGGCTACAGATGTCTTTTATACTGAGGGATGGCTGCGGCGTGAAAGATGCCGGTTAGCTTGAGGAATGAATCCACTCTACTTTATACACCGAAGTTGAAAAAAATCAAATCGTGTCGTCTGCGCACCTGTCCATCATCCATGACCATGACCCTGTGTGACGTCATGACGGTGTTCAGCCGGTGCGCGATGGTCAGCATGGTGCAGTCCTCAAACGCTTCGTGGATCGTGGTCTGGATCAGGCCGTCCGTCTCCGAGTCGATAGCCGCCGTCGCCTCGTCTAGAATCAGGATCTGGGTAGTAGTGATAAACACGGTTATTCCGTAAGTCACCTCAATGTGGAAGGTAGTCCCATAGCCTTATTTTGGAGGCCGTAGGGGCAGTGCCTCCTGGCGCACACTGATCACCCAAGGTGTCAAGTCAGCCGAGCAACGCCGTAGTGCCTTCGCTGTCCAGAAACGACAATCCAGGAAAGCTAAAGAAGCCGACCGCACAGCACAACCAACGGAGGGTCCTGAGTGCTCCATCTGTGGCCGACACGTCCGTGCGAAGATCGGACTCATTAGTCACCTACGGACCCACAAGAAGTAACACGAAGTCTTGGTCGTCATCGACACCGATGGACAAACAACAAAGGGGCAGTGGGTTGTTAATCCGCTGTGTTAAGGGCACGGTATTGGAAGGCGGAGCCCACTCCTCTGTTTCCGCCGCCAGAGACCAATATTTTCTATCAACGACCTCCCCCACAACTAAATGAAAACAAGCAAATAACAAAAACGATAAATTAAATACAAATACATAGCTGAATCAACATTTGAGGAAACAAACAAAATAATAACAATTGAATACAATTAAGTAAATAACTGATGACGTAATAACTGATAACATAAACCAAATAAATACTAGTTATACCTTACTATTCCGCAGCAGGGCCCTGGCCATGCACATCAGCTGCCTCTCTCCCACCGAAAAGTTCTCGCCATTTTCCACCACTGCAGCGTCCAGCTTGTTGTCAAGGTAACCAATCTGGGCAGTCATGGATGGAACAGTGGAACAGAAAAGTAAAGTTTACTGTTTACGGCGGTTGAAGGACGGGTACCAATTGTAACGCCGATTCCTGATTGCATATAGCAATTTAATTAGTAATGTACGCCAACTATACACATTTGTAAAAATGTATTTTGCAATTTTTGTGTGCTTTGCTGTCTCCTAAATCATATTCTTATGCTTGGATGTTTTAGTTACATGTTGATTATCTTTAAATATTAACATCTTACATATCAGTATTATATCTTATATATTGTTCGCCGGAGTACTAACCCTCTCTGCCATGTGTACCCTCTCCAGGGCTCCCCAAATTTCCTCATCGCTGTGTGCATCGAACGGATCGAGGTTGTATCTGCATCAACACATTCATTATAACGGTTGCCATAACTTAAGCCTTTTGTTACATTGGTATTTGGAACAATTTTGGTAATCGAGAGCACTTTTTGCCCATGACATTACTTAAATATTTTCCCCAATTGTACCAACGCTAAAATTTTCTCGCATCCATAGCATCATATCTGTTTCTTCTAGAGCGTTACCAAATACATCATGTCCTCTTTAATTGTCGATCAGTTACTTTTTAGGATATGATCTCTCAATTGGGACGGGGGACGGTACCGACTTCCGACGAACTTTGACCCAGTGCTGACGTCACACGTGCGGAAAAATCACGTGTCTACAGCACCGAGAGATTCGGTCGAAATTTCCGGTGAGTCAAATTCTTTTTCAGTTGAAGAACAGTTTAATTTTCATTATGTAATTTATCAACTTAGATGAACTTTCATGCCAACAACTAATAGTGATGTACTAAGATACTTACCTGACGGTCCCGACGAAGAGCACAGGGTCCTGTGGGATGATTGACAGCTTACTGCGCAGAGCGTTCAGCCCGATCTTACTGATGTCAACCCCGTCGATGTAGATGGTGCCTTCTGCCGCTTCCACCAACCGAAAGATCGCAACACCCAAAGAGGATTTTCCTTACAAGGAAAACAAATTAAATCAGAACAGAGTAGAGGAATTGCCGATCTGAGTCACAACTAGAGAAAACTTTAATCACTACTTGCCAGAGATTGAAACATTGTTAGAAACCTGTTAACTTCCATATTTGGGCCTATAAAAACCTTATACAATTGCGGTGTAGTTACAAAATCTAGCCCCAGACTAAATGTCCCTCATTGCATTATGGAAAGTAAACAGAAAGGGGTAACCATAGATGTCTGACATCCAGGTAATTAGATACACAAGTAAACAGTTACTCAAATAAAAAATAAAGAAACTAATAAAATTACATACCAGACCCTGTCCGCCCCACAATGCCAATGTTCTCACAGGAACGGATGTGACACGTCACTCTCTTCAGGACCAATGGGAGGTTATCCCTGTAGCGCATGCTCAGATTCAGCAGCTGTATGCTCCCCTCCTCCGGCCATGTCCCCGACGGGTCGGCGTTTTTTATGGTCTCCGGGGCCTCCCACTCCAACTCCTAGCGGCAGAGTTATTGAACTACATTATAAAGGTATCTGAAGCATTTAAAACGTTGAGGCAACGTGGATTTCCTATTCGACGAAAAGTATACGAGCGACAGCCATGACGTCACGGCCAGCGAGTGCTAGGCAAAAAGTGGGTGACAGTTGTGTGACTTGCCTACCCCTTGCTTTGTTTATAGTCTATCATCTGTTCTTATGAAATATTCTCTGACCTTTATATAATGACGCAGTCGCTCAACAGATGTAAATGTTGACTCCGTCTCAGCCGCGATCCGCACTAAGTGCTGAAGTACTCCTGCAATCTGGAGGACAAAAAAGTCACATGGTAATTTTATCTATATTTTCAATGTTTCAATGTACCAGATTGCATGAAAAAGACTACTTGTTGTAATGTCCATCAAAAGGTGCATGGGTCTGGATAAAGCATGGCTCTGGATAAAGCATGGTTCTGGATAAAGCATGGCTCTGGATAAAGCAAGGTTCTGGATAAAGCAATTGGCTCTGGATAAATTTAAAGCATGGTTGGGGATAAAGCATGGTTCTGGATAAAGCAAGGTTCTGGATAAAGCATGGTTCTGGATAAAGCATCATGTTCTGGATAAAGCACGGTTCTGGATAAAGCACGATCTGGATAAAGCATGGCTCTGGATAAAGCATGGTTTTGGATAAAACAACTATGTCTCAAGTTCGCCCGATCCTTGATGACCTCCGAGTTCAGAGACTGGCTGCCACTACACAGGGCCCAGATTACTGGCAGAGTAACGCGGAACAGCCACAAACTGAACCAGCCCAAAGCCAAAACAAACAGATACCTGAACTCTAGTATACCGTACCTGACCCGCCTCCTTAACCAGCACGGACTTGAATCAGCATTGTAAATACCTAGTTGTCGTTTGTAAATGGGTCTCACAATTAATTTTAACTGGCTTGTATATATTCTATTATATCCATCTATACTAGGAAACTGTACTTATCGTTGAAATGACAATATTCTTTATCATGATGAGTGTAACTGTTTTTATCTAATTGTTATTATTGTAAATTTGGTTTTAATTCAGTGTTATACACTGCGAACACCAATAAAGTCATCTTGTATCTTGTTGTATGTTCTGGATAAAGCATGGTTCTGGATAAAGCATGGTTCTGGATAAAGCATGGTTCTGGCCAAAGAATGGTTCTGGATAAAGCAAGGTTCTGGATAAAGCATGGTTCTGGATAAAGCATGGTTCTGGATAAAGCATGGTTCTGGCCAAAGAATGGTTATCGATAAAGCAAGGTTCTGGATAAAGCATGGTTCTGGATAAAGCAAGGTTCTGGATAAAACATAGTTCTGGATACAACACCCACCTGCAAAGCATACGTGAGCGCCAGCCCGGCCTGCGAGGCAGGGATGGTTCCCTGGAAGAGCACCACCAGCAGAGCCGTGGTCATGTTCACGCCGATGCCCAGGAGGTCCACACGCTGCAGGACCCAGCGACCCGCCATCATCCACATGAAGAAGGCGTGCGTGTACTGGTTTACCAGTGTGTTCAACCTGGATGGGCAGAACATATTAATCTCCAAGCATATCTTCTGGTGGTGGCATTACAGTATCAAATTGGCAAGACAGTATCATGTTGGCAGGGCAGTAACCAATACACCACCAAGTTTGGCTAGCGCAAAATAATACCAGTACGAAAAACAAAGCCGGATAAAAACGCCTAAAAACACGTCACAAGTAAGCCGAAGCCTAAACCTCTGCTTGGAGAGTAGGGAAATATGTCAGCGTAGCCTGTTGACACAAGGGCACCTACAGAATAGACCTGAATGCATGAAGCATCTCTCATACCTGGAAGCGCAGACTGAGGACAGAGTTGTTCACAACGGCGGCATCACGCCGATAGCCGGATAGGAAGAGGGGCGAACTCATGGCCAAGAAACGAAACTACACTTGCAAGGGAAACAGCAAGGAAACGTGTTGCCCTGTGTTTCTGAGAGGCATGAGAAAAAGGAACCACCACGCCACACCTCACAGTAGAAAATGAAGCCGCTTACTTCTCATTAAAAGCGTTGTCCTTGTTGTAAGCGTGGATTGTCGTCAAACCTTGCAGGGTTTCACTCATGTGACACAGCCAGGGGGTTCTTGTGATGTTCTGAAACCTGAGGAAAAAACAACCTTATAATTAAGTGCACTTAACTCTGTGTTCTGAGCCATAAAAGTATAGCTGCTGGACTTCTGTTCCTTCGTGACGGTTCGACCAAAATTGCTGCAATGTTTTGGGCAGTTTTTAATCTGATTTTATTTGTGACAGGCTGAATAAAAGTTATAAACGGGAACTATGCGGCTCCAGATGTCTTAAGCCTAGGTCACAATTCAAAAAAGGGGCCCGCTCGGCGCGTTTTCGGGCTGTTTTTGGGCTCTACCGTACGGGACCTGGACGGAGACTGGCGGGATTCCCGACGGCTGCCGGCCTATTTTGGGGCCCGCGCGGTCGCCGAATTGATTTTAACACAAACTTAAAATCACTTCGGGCCCCGTCGGGCAAGGTACGCCGAAACGAAGCCGTAACCTAACTGCCCGGGACCCATCAGGCGGCCGCACAGGCACCTGCCTAAGATTATGACGTCACATGTGCTGATCAGTGCATCAGGTGGTCAGGAAAAGGGGGTTATAGGGGGCATATCATAAACTGCTTCCTCAGACTACGTCGCAGTTCACCACGTGTGTGTTACACTGTGTACTTGTGTGTCAGAATTCGCGACATAGCTCCATCATCAGTGAGTCGTACTCTCCATGCACGGGTCTGCGCATTAACCAAGGGCGAACCCACCCTCGTCTTTTGCGACAATCCAGTTCGGCCTGCCTCTCTTCTTCAGCTACCAATACCACAATACCTGGGTTGTAACGGTGACGCGCTGTCGCCAACCTCAACCTCAGACGGGCTTGCAGGTTGTCTGCAGGTTGCACTAAACGCTGCATCGCCAACTTCAGTCTACTCTTTACGTGACGTGTCGTACATGAAGAAAAAACTGAACATTGACAGGCCGAGCAGCGCTTATATATATATGCCGGCTCAAAAACACGACAGGAGCCCGTCGGGATCCCACCAGGGACGCGCCAGGGACCCAACAGCTGCCCGGCCGGATTGTAAGAGCCGTCGGCACCCTACCGCACCCCGCACGGGTCAAGACGGGAGACTGACCAGGCATCGGACGGGTCCCTGACAGAAACCGGCCGTCAAGGGGACCGATAGTTTATGAATTTTAATGGACGGAGCACAACAAGGCCCCGACAGGGAGCCGTAAAGGAACATTTAATTGTGACCCTGACAGACGGCGCACGCTCGGCTTCATGACGCCGGCCGGCGTCTACCCGGGGAACATGCCGAGCAGGCCCCGTTGGTAATGTGACTCCAGCATTACTAAGGGACGACTGCGGTGTGATAGATGTCGGTTAGCTTGAGGAATGAATCCACTCTACTTTTAAGTACTGATTTTATTTGTTTACTAGAATTCCCCAAGTATAAAAGTGTACCGCTTGCCCTCCCAGACAGTACATACAAAAGAATGTATGAGTGATAGTTAAAAAACTTAAACCAAAGTTGTTTTTATGGAACCTACCTCCTCAGATCCCGTACGACAGCTCGGAAGAAGTAATAGGCAGTGTAGAACAGGAGAGTAATCGGCGCGATGGCCACCAGTAACCACGGGAAGACCACGGCTATGGATATAATGGAGGCTATCATAATCCACATTTGCTCGGATAGTACGTTCATCTGGAATGGCAGCTGGGCATCCACTGGAGTGGGTAAATAAAACATAAGGCAATCAGAGATGGCGGGCCTCACACACACACACACACACACACACACACACACACACACACACACACACACACACACACACACACACACACGTAGATTTGCCCCATGCATGGTTCTCCTTACACGTGAGACTATCCCAAACCATCCCTGTGCATATGGTTCTGGATAAAGCACGGTTCTGGATACAACACACATAGACACTTGATTAAGCCTACATGTACCTTCGTCCATGTCTTTTGCAAACCTGTTGAGAATCCTTCCGCTAGGAGTCATGTCGAAGAAACGTGTGGGGCTCCGGAAAACCTGCAAGGAGCATCAGCTTTCAGTTATGACTTGATAGTAGAGAACTGGTCTGTGTGTGAACTTATGAATTGTGCTATATAGAAAACAAGGCAGTTGAATTGTATTGACTTATTAACATTCAACTAAAAATTTCCACCATTTCATACATGAAGTTTACACATATTTTGTACCTATGGAGCTGTAAGATGCTAAAATAGTGAACTTTTGAGTAAAATATTTTCTGCGCTATGCACAATGCTTTCTGTACTCACCGACTGAAACAGTCGCTTGTGGAATCGGTAAGCTGCAACGGTAGTAACCTGTAGACACGGGCATACAAATATAATCATAATCACAAAAAGATTTTCCACTTATCTCTTACTTGTATGCTTATCACTGTTTATCGTTATGAAAAGCTACGAATGCGACACAAACTTCAGGAAGCTTGGGAGTAACCACAGTTCGATTCGTTCGTTCGTTACACTGCATTCTTCACATAGATTTTGTGCCTTTGGTACATGTGAGGTTATACGTTGAGTAAAATTGCCTAAGACCAGACCCTAATGTTTGATCCACTCGCATTGGGAAGGACCCCTAAACTAATCAATATAAAGTGGTGGGTTTTTTAACGTGTTAGACGGGCGGTTCTCCGCAAACACGGGACCCTTGAGATGTTATATTTCAAATTGCCTCTTCTACGATCACGAAAGAAGGGACGTGTTAGAAGATTCCGTCTTAATTTCTCTACGTTTACAGACAAAAACTACTCTCCTCTAAACATCACAAAACCCACAAATTACAAAAAAAGTGTGATCATTCGTCTTCCACTGTCTCAGAAAAAGAAGTCTAACCCAATAGTTAGAATATAGTGTCAACATGTACTTGCAATTAGCCTCCGGGCAAGAACTTGCAATAATTAAAAATTTGCAGTAATTAAAACTTTCTGTTTATAACTTGCCTTGCTGAAAATCCAGAACTTTACGATGATGCTGAATATCATCCCCAGGGCGGCGCCTCCAAGGACGATGACGTAGAAGTTCAAGTTCGGGTTGTCGGCGATGCTGCCGGCACTGGTTGACTCAGTAGCGTTCGTGCCGTTTGTAGGGCTCTGTGGCACACCAAAGGACGACAGAACAATATCAGAACAAGAAATCAGAGAAATTACAAATGGCCTTGTTTTTCTTATTGGCTTATCTGTGGTTCTGCACCCATCTTGTTTTTCTCTTGGTATTGACCTGAAATATTGGGTCAAAGTGTACCAATGTTCACAGAACCGGCTGTAACTTGTGAATAGCCGTATAGAAATTCCTACTACCACATAAAGGGGAGTTTGTGTGACCAGAAATTCTGAAAGGTGAGATATACATGTAATGCCCTTTTTGTTTTGCATAGGCAGAGGACCAACTGTGGTGTCTTCCTAGGAGAGGAAATAAAACTACAATGGAAGAGGGTGCAAAAGACACAGCCGACTTATAATTACCCCGTCGCCTTGTTCGAGCCAGGAGCTGATCCAGAAGTTGGAAAACGTTGAGATGGCCGTACTCAGCAGGAACTGGAGCAGCACCAGGAAGGTAACCAAATAACCTGAAGTAAACAAAACCAAATAAAGCAATGGGTAGTTCACATCACTGCACGGAAAGTTGGATATACAAATGGTAGTAAATGCCAGTAAAGTCGGGCAATGTTTGCTTTGTAAACAGTACCGGACCGTACAATGGTAGTAAATGAAAGTCAAGTCCCGTAATTTCGGACTTAACTTAAAAATGGTAGTAAACGAAATTGCTGGACTTGACTTTTATTTACAACCATTGTAAAGTCCAGCACTGTTTACAAAGTAAGCATTGCCCGACTTTACTGACATTTACTACCATTGTTAAATTCAACATTTCGTGCGGTACATTGGTGGCTTTATTGCAATAACTTCTATGAACAAGATATTTACATATCCACAGGTAGTTTCACGTAATAGCAATGACATTTTCAGACCAATTCCCCATCTAAGAACTACACATTTGCATTTTTTAAAATTCTTTCAGTGAACTCAACATCTTCAACTCACCCCCGCAGTATTTGATATAGTTCACGTAGTTGGCGAATTTTACGTTTCCTACTTCAAGTTCTTCCTTCCCTGTCAGCTGTCCTGCAATTAAAACGAGAACAATTACTAGTCTTTTTTAGATTCTTTTAACAATCGTTTGCCATCTCATCTCACTACGTACAAGTAGAGCATTGACTACTGTAATAAGAGCTGAACAAAAGAGATTGGAGAGCTGATGAGTGGTGGTCCGCAACGTCGACAGATGGTAGCGGCGACGACGACGGCGATAATGAACTACTGTAACAGTGAAACTCCTTGGAACCCCCCCCCCCCCCCCCCCAAAAAAAACGACTTTGCCATGGTCGCGACTTTCGCACTATTGTATCCAGTTGGTTGTATCCAGCACCATGCACAGGCACGGTTTTCGATAGTCCACGCGTATCCAGAACCGTGCCTGGGGCAAATCAACGTTCTTGGATACGTGGAGACTATCCAGAACCGTGCCCTAACCCATTCAGGCATAAAATTAGATAGGCACGGTTCTGGATACAATACGCACCCTTCTCTAGTGCCCTCTCCTCTTCCTTCTGCCTGTCTGTGTCGAAGTCCGGCTGTTCTGGCGGCGGCTGGAGCTCGGAGGACGCCATGGCGTTTGGAGCGGTGTGATTGGAGCGGACGCTGTAGGTCCTGCTGCGCTGGGGGGCCGGCTCCTCCTTCTTGTTGGGGAGGCGGCGACGGACGAGGCGAGGGGTGGCGTGGATGGAGAACTTCCGCCCGCCTGATGCTGCTGCAGCGGTAGCACCGCGCGGCTGCCTGGTGCCTCCGAGGGACCTGACGGAGAGACGGGCTCTTTCCGCACGGTTCAGCAGCGCTCGGCGGAGGAACAGGGCGGGGTCAACGGGGGAGGGCGGCGAGCTGAAGTGGCAAGAAGGAAAGGCACTATTGCAAACAAACAAACAGACAGATAAACATGGATTACTTGATAGGCTCAAGATGGAGTCCCTGATGATCCACTGTACACAGGACCCTTGATGCTTGACAGTGTGGTCGGCCACGTTATGGAACATTCTAAATCATGGTCCAGCTGTCCCATGATTTGAAAAGCAACGAAGTGGAATACCTGTTGCATAGTTAGTATTTGAAGACATCTGAATACAAACTAAACAATAGTGGAACGGTGCTTACGTCACGTTCAAGTCTTCGTCGTCACTGCTATCAGTGCTCGCCTCGTCATCCAGGTAACCCCGGATCATCTCGGCGTACTCGGCGTTCATCGTCATCAGCCGGCGGTGGGGGCCCTTCCCAGCAATCCGCCCGTCTTTCAGCAGCAGGACCTCGTCACAGTCACTCAGGTACTACAGGTAATAAAGTATTGATGTTGATAGTTTTGAAAGACCGGTGCAATGGCCTAGTGGATAGCACCTGGCCTTCGGTAGGTCGTCAGTTCGATCCTCGGCCGAGTCATACCAAATACTTTTAAAAATGGTACTGCTTTCTCTGCTTAGCACTCAGCATTTGCAGTGGACTTAAGTCCCCTACCGTGTGGTATAATGGCTACAGAAACGGAAATGGGCGCCGCCCTATGCACCATCGAAATTACACAAATCATCGACACATGTGACTTTTGACGTTGCCAAAGAAGGAATAATCTAACTCCATCGATATATCTCGACCAAACTTACTTGAAGCTGATGAGTAACGAAAAACACAGTCTTGCCCCGAAGTCCCTCCTTGATGTATTGCCTATAAAAAAAGCAATATGTCACGGGAAATGAGTCGAGACGTAAACTGGACGTTTCTCATCTTGGTGAGCCGCCACTGTAGAATTCTAACCTAGCCAAGACACCAATACAGACGCCCAAACTCAACAACATCTAACCACATCTGTCCTGCTCCAGGGTTCTCCAGCTCACAACCTTGACACAAACACAAAACTTACAGATGCCCTTCATAAGTTCATTGCCCAATCAAAAAGATTCTGTGCTTCTTCCAGCTGAGCCACACCAACCATTTATTTGTTGTACAGTTATAAAATTGATTATTAAATTGCATGTGTGATTCATTAGATAATGTTACTCAGGTATGTATCTTGTTTTAACTATTTATTGTTGTTCTTATGTCATACGTGCTGTATGTGTTGGGTGTGCACGCTATCAGCAAATTTGCTGCCTAGTGCACACTTTGCATTGTCATGTCACAATTTCAATAAATAAATAAATAAACGCCCTTGGGTACAGGTAAACTTACCTGAAGATGTGCTCACCAACATGAGCGTCCACTGCGCTCAGCGGGTCGTCCAACAGGTAGATATCCTTATCCGCGTACAGCGCACGCGCAAGA
The DNA here is from genome assembly GCA_013266295.2 of Branchiostoma floridae x Branchiostoma japonicum. NCBI lineage: Eukaryota > Metazoa > Chordata > Leptocardii > Amphioxiformes > Branchiostomatidae > Branchiostoma > Branchiostoma floridae x Branchiostoma japonicum. The sequence continues at coordinate 4,501,053 of CM023834.1, read as the reverse complement.
CTCACGCGCTGTTTCTGCCCTCCACTCAGGTTCACGCCGCGTTCTCCAATCTGACGTCATCAATGACGTAAGGAATGGATGTTAGATTTATCAAATTTCTACCGAAATCACAAAATGAACTTATCAACAAACTGAATAAACAACAAAAGTAGGAGAACGCACGGGGTATCACGATAAAAACTATAGATAACCGATTGAAAAACATGTAATCCTTCTTCAATACATACATGTTTATTGGTAAAAATTACAATTAATCATTTCCGCATATTATGTTATCAAAAATACCTCTGTAAGGTCTCCTCCGGGTAGCTGTTCGAAGTCAGGCTTGAGGCAGCACGCTTCAATGACCTGGTCATATCTGCAATATAATGTAAGTATTAACAATTATCTAACCATCTAATCATATATACATCTTAAATGCAATACAGCATGACTCCAGAAAACGTACAGAAGAAAAAAAAATCTGAAGATTGCCTTTCATAAGGGCATCTACGCATGTATTCACATAAACTTCACCTAACTAATTTCAGCACATTAAATCCTATAAATAAATTCAAGTACATTTTAAGTGGGGACAATCCATATGGTGTGCAAGTAGGAAAATATATTAAGGACTGTCTAAATCTTAGAGACTGCATGTTAGAGAATAGTTAAACCTGTTAGGTTGCCACTGATATATACTCTGTACGTAATTTCCCAATACATATACTCTGTACGTAGAATGATTTTATTCATACATGTATTTAGTTTTGTTCGTAGTCATAGTTGACCATACAAATGTCTCTGTACTTTTTGTCGAGTCAATAAAGAATTGTACCTACTTGATAGAGTTGAAATCCTCTCCGAACAGAATGTTGTCCTTGACCGTGGCGTTCATGATCCAGGCCTGCTGGGCAACGTAAGCGATCTCTCCCTCCACCGCCACGCCGCCTTTTACCAGCCGCATCTCGTTCAGAATGGCGGAGATCACCGAGCTCTTTCCCGCACCAACGCTGCCACAGACACCCAGCAACGTTCCCTGGAGAAAACAAACAAATAAACAAACAAACAAACAAACAAATAAACAATGCGTTTGTTTTGTTCATTACAGTCGCGAATAATCTTATACGTTTGCGTTTGAACAGCATAATTCAAAAAGCTATAAATGTTTTTGTGGAATTTGGTATGTGGTTAGGTCGTGATCTATCAAAGACATGTTTAGATTTGGGCCCCCTGGTGACTTTCCTTGGTACTGCATGAGAGGTTCCGGTTTTCGTATCTCGTTGTTACACATAGCATCGTTGTAATAACGACTTGTCCAGTGATTTAATGATGACACGAATATATAAAAAATTGAGAGGAACAAAATGATTTTCACATACATGTACGGGTATACCATGAAGAAAAGGGCATTCTATATAATTACATATATGTGAACTACCATATCACGAAAAAAACAGGAAAAACGCACCTTAAACAGAGTCAGATTTATATCGAAAAGCTTTTCGATCGCCAGTGGAGTATCATTCTCCTGTGTTCGCCCCGCAATTTGGTCCATGTCTTCTGCGTCATGGCTTTCCTTGGAGCTTCCTATGGATGTAAAATGTGACAAAATGGTTTGATTTGATGAAACACTGCACGAAACGTTGGGTTTACCAATGGTAGCAAATGCCAGTAAAGTCGGGTAATACTTACTTTGTAAACAGTACGGGACTTTACAATGGTAGTAAATAAAAGTCAAGTCGACTTAACAATGGTTGTAAGTGAGATTAAAGGCATTGACTTTTATTTACTACCATTGTTAGTTAAGTCCCGTACTGTTTACAAAGTAAACATTACCCGACTATACTGACATTTAGTACCATTGGTAAATCCAACTTTTCGTGCAGTGTACTTAGTAGTTCTACACATGGGAACTTCACACACCTCCCTCTGTCTTGTCCTGAAGATCCCAGGCTAACGTAGCTCCGCGGATCTCTATGGCAATGTTAGCCTTTGAAGGTGTGGACGTTAACGCTTTCCTATCTTCCATGATCATCAGATCCTAGATAACATTAAAAAAGAAACAAACATAAGTGTGTTGGGTCATTAGTGTTCACAGGACAGAGTGGTGGGCAACTCTAGCTCATTGCTAATCTCAGCCCCACCACTGACAAAGAAAAGTACATACAATGGCAAATCATAATAACAAAACAACAACAAGTAACAAAACAGCAAATAACAAAACAGGAATCTTACTTTCATTCTCCGTGTGGCGATGAACGCCTCCGAGATCGAACGAACTGCAAACGGAGTGATCATGAGGATCGAACGGAGGATGGTGAAGCAGGACAGCACAGTAAAAGCCTGCAGAAACAGAGGTCAAGAAAGTCCGTCTTGAGGTATCATTACGGAAAATGTAACATGATTCCAACACAAATAATTGCTAACCTAAGTTCTGGCCAGCCCTCTGACCTTCGAGAGGATGCCTGACCAACACGTCGGTAGAACGCCTGCGTGAAACCCGGATTTTTCACGATTTTGTTGGATGTTTGGTCAACGTTGCATCAGAATCTTGCCTGTTGCAGGCCATATCTTTTTTTGACACAACATTTGAAAACTATAGACGAGATGTCATCCCTAAATACGCGAACACGACCTTAAACGAGACCATCTGCGGAAGTGCTTGCCTGACTGACTGGAATGCCCAGGACACGTGACTGACAGCTCAACTGAGTCAGACTTTGTGAAGAAGACTAAGATCTGGAATTTTTTCCACCTCGTAATGAGTAGGACCGATGATGATGATGAGTTCCTAATCTCCAAGAGGATACAGGCGGCCAACATAGTCTCCCCTTGCCACACAGAATCTGCTTGGAGATTAGTGAGTTCTCACCTGTTCTGGTGTGAGGTCGTTGCCCGTCATGACGTGTGCGGTGAAGGTGGCGATACTGCTGACGGTCAGGAGAGCCGGCCCGATCCCGACCACCATGGCCTGCCAGAACCCTGCCTTCTGCAGCAGCCTCGTCTCTCTCTTGCGAAGTTCTGCAACAAGAGGAGTACTCTTATACATGTATACATGTATACATGTATCAGAGTCAAAGGCATCCAATGCAACTTTAGGGTGGCAAAAGAAAAAGTTATTCTGGATGAGGAAGTCTGTCTGATACTGACATTTACTGACATTTCTTAGCAGCTCAGTTTCATCATCATTTCATGCTTGAAGCATTTGAAATAGCCAAAAAACAAGCTACACTGTACTTGAGGAGTCCCTTTCTTTTTTGTTGTAGAATTCATTCTAAAGCAGGGTCTAACACGACACAACAGAGACGGGGTGCGCTATAAACTTCCTGCAACTTGTGATACACTGCTATCGAGTCAGGTCTCCTGACAGCATAAACTGACCTCATAGAAACGATGGTTTATCAAAGACTGGTGCTGTACGATACCTTTACAATTAGTTTTGTCCAACCTTGTTGGAAATTACAGTTCAACACTGCTTGAGAAGTACTAAATGTGTTCCCAAAAATATTCGGTTTCTTACCCTGGATCCTACGTGTGAATGGTTTCTCCCATGCGTACATCTTGATGAGTT